>OZ022259.1:21183886-21212805 GCA_963978905.1 Trichostrongylus colubriformis | reverse complement strand
TCTCTAATTTGACAGTAATACGTACCCGACCACCTAAAGATGTTGCACTGCAAACATTCCTTGGTCAGAGTCATGATGTGCGCTTTATTCAGTCCAAACGTCTCTATGGTTCCAAAATACCTGTCCAGCATTTCGGACAGTGCTTGTAAAGCTTGATCGTTTTGAACGTTAGTATAAAGCGCAGTGACATCGAATGACTCCATCACGCAACCTGTTTCCAAACGCAAATTGCGTAACTGTTCAAGGAACTTAGTCGTGTTGGTCAGATGCGATGGAATTTTGGTCAGCAACTGGCTCACAATACAGTTGAGGAACCATGAAATTCGATCGGTCGGTCCGCCTACACAACTTATTATCGGTCGTATCTTGAAAGTGTCCGCTGACATTGATAGCACATCCGTAGGAGCAAGTTTGTGGGTTTTTACAAGGCTATAGAAGACAGGACAATCCGGATTATCGAGTCTTAATCTACTGAGGAACTTCTTGCCGAGACCCGCGGACTGACCTTGCGTCATCCAAGTTTTGTTGAGGTGTCTACATTGGGTCAGGAATTCTTGCTCGGTCGCGCGACGATAGACAACATCAACACAGTCCGAAATGGATGAGTGCTTCCGCTTAATGAACCAGCAGTCGCAGTATATCAAGCTTACACGAGAAGTACCACGCCATGGTTGGCTTCCCTACCTGAACACGCAGGTGAAAGTGTCCGATGGCATACTCAGTGTGAAGTGGTACAGGAAAGCTAGCTCTAAGAACATCTTGATTCACGCCACATCTGCACATCCCACGACTGTGAGACATGCAGTTGTCAAGAACATGTTCAAGACGGCTGCAAATGTGTGCACAGGTCCGACAGAGCGGCGAGAGTCTATAGGTCTAGCTTCTGACATAGCTGCATCAAACGGCTATGTTGTACCAGAACGTCGTAGAAGAATAAGCACTGGGCACCGTAACATACCGCGTCTTAATAAGGTTCCCTTATGTATACCTTTCATCTCTGACAGAGTAACTGCTGCAATCCAAAGATGCCTTGTTCAAGCACAGCTGGATGATGATGTTGTCTTAGTGAGTGTCCCTAATGGCAACATCAAAAGCCAACTCGTGCGAAATAGGCTCTACGATAAGCGTTGCGTGTCAGAGAATTGCGTTACATGCCCGTATGGTACAACTGGGGATTGCGCCAAAATTGGTGTAATCTATCAAATTGAATGTCAGACATGTAACGCAACGTACATTGGGGAAACTGGAAGAAGACTAGCAGTACGTATCAAAGAACATCTTGCTGGTAAAAGACTAGATAACACAAGAACACCTCTGGGAAAGCACATGACCGAGGAGCATGGAGGAAACGACTTTGATGTGAAGTGCACTATTCTAGCATGCGAGACTGAGATTTCCGCTAAGAAAGTGCTTGAAGCGTTTTGGATTTCTGCAAGAAATCCAAGTATGAACAACCGAAATGGGAGCTTATCCATTACGAATGATCTCTTGCCGTTTGCGCCACATTGCGAGCTACTGATATGATGAGGGAGACATGCATGTCCCCATTATACTATATATGTATAAGGACAGCACCGCATCCCTCATTCACTGACGACAGCTGACACGGAGTGGCGGCGTTCCGCTCCCGCGGTGGTGGACTGGGTGAGTTATGTTCTTTCGTACAGGGTTCCTCCGGCGGTTTCCTTGAGTTTCGTCAGAACCGCTAGAGGGATAAGGCGTTTGGTGGTGTAGTGGATAGAATCCTAAATCTTGAGCCACGTTTAGGCCTTTGAGGAAGACGATCTGGTCGAAACGTTAGGCCGTAAATAAATGTTCCACCTAAAAACCTCGTTGGCATAACAGAAGAATATCAAGCTATTAACGATGTCGAGGTTCTACGAAGAGAGAAGTTGGAACTAGTTTGGAGTGTTTTTTGAATGCATTTTGAAGAGTTTTTTATACCCATTCCAACGGTACCTCGCGCATCCATTTTCGTCAACTCTTTGCTGAGTTATGATCCCTGGACTCAAATCCAAAACTAATATTTAATTCAAAGGGACAAGAAGCGGCACCCCACAAAAAGGAAACAGGAAGACACAATTTTTTAAGATAAGTGCTCAAGACGATTTTGTGGAGAGCGCGTGAACAACGCAAAAGGTAAACAGAGTCAAAGGGGACGCTGTTCCTCTAGTTCTCTTGGAATTGTAAACTGATAACGAGTTAAGCTTCCGCAACCAAACGCTCATAACTCATGTCGTGGTGTAATCTGATGGATTGTCGATGAAAACCTCATGCACGACGTGTTCCACGATAACGCCGTCCAACGCCAATAGCCCTTCCGCTGGCACCGAAATCACATTCAGAGAAACTTCCGGAATCCACTGATTAGCCGTGTGAAGCGTGGATGAATACTGTTGTTGCTAAGCGCAAATTACTTGGAATGCGTTGATTCTACACATGCTTCATTGAGTTTAACCGAGGCTACTAGTTGTTCGTTTACACAAGAAAAGCAGTGACTATGTGCCCATGTCCATCCCACGTCTCGAGTTTGGGTCAAAATCTCAATTTGGATAATATTTTGTATCTAGGGCTAATTGGGTTTCCTGAGCACGAATATCACACTATTTTCTCACGAAAACGCCTTGCACGCGTGCTAAAGGGGGGAGGGTCCAAACGTTTCAACCACTGAAAACTTGTAAATGAGGTCATTCTCGTGCACAAGCGACGAAAATTGCAGTCATTTTGCATGTGGCCATATGGCATAGCGCTGGAAAAGAAAATTAAGAAAATGCAAAAGCGAAAACGTCGAAGGGACTTGAACCACAAACACCCCATCCACGGTGCCAATACCAGCCCATCCTCCTATCCATTCGCCCATCCAAGCACTGTAAGTGCTGTGACATGTGCATCCCTATCAGTTTTCTTTGCTTCGATTAGCAGTTACCATGAGTGATTCTACTTTTTTTGAACCAGCTCGCAGCAGTTTTGGCGTAGGTTTGAAGACAGTCTTCTGATATGCATATACTAAACGCCGCAGCTGGAAAGCATTGCAGCAATCTGGTCAAAATTGCTTCTTTCTAAGCAACTTTTGTCACTCATTTCCTGGGCCCCACAAAACCACTTAGCCGAACTTGAGACCGGTTTTTTGCTTCATGTATGTGACCCTATCAAATGCAAAAAAACCGTTTTGAAAAAGCTCACCATGATCTGGTGGGCCTACCTTGTTAGATGCTTTTGTTACGGAATATAGGTACTGAGCTTTGTTAGGTTCTTACATCTTTTATTTTACCAGAAGTTTGACCACATTGTTTTTTACGGTAGGCCCTTAATTTCCTCGATGAATGGCATTGGCTGGGTGGAAACCACAAAATAGCGAAACCAGAAGAAAGGGGAGTCGTATAGACACCCCCCTTTGGAGGGGACCGTAGTTTCTGAAAATTTTCCTCGACGTCGCGCTTGGCCCTGCTCCATACTACAATAAGCAGACGACTGACACTAACTGAGCGGGAATCGGGTGGATCGATAGTTTCCCGCGCTTCACGTAGCTTCCACCTTTTACGGTAGGCGTTTGGACGATGACCTCAGAGGAGTGAAACAGGAGTTCTTACCGGCGCATACCACAAACTCAGGGCAGATCGTACGCAGAGGTGCCAAGTGCTACAGCTAGGACAAGCAAAGAGAACAGGTCAAGAATGCGGAAATGACCCTCACTTTGCTACTGCTTTTGACGATGGACTTGCTTATGTACGTCTCCCGTAAGAACAACGCGATGTGTTATGCGTTGCAGCAACAGTCGCCAGGCTTTCACACTTTACTCCGGCAAGGGATGGCTGCATTTACAGAAAGCGCGGCAAAGAGACACGGAGGATGTGCGAAAACAATGCGGGCAACGAGACAGAGTGGCGCAGGTGGAGACGCAGAGACATGCAGCCACGCCCTGCCGCCGGCACCGTCAAGTATGAACGCAACCTCACTTGAAGGGTTCACCTGGATAGAATACGCAAAAAGGCATTGGTAAGCAGCTCTAAGCGCACCTTTCATCGCAAACTTTGTTTGCTCAAAGTCTTGGCTCCCTCCAGAAAGTCTAATGTCAATTGCTTCTTGAAGTTCAAGCGAAGATCACTCAAAAGGCTTGCCTAACCGTTCTTCTCCACATATGGATGAGGCTGTGGCATCGGTACTGTCTATGTACGTCATCGTCGTCGTCACCAGTCTCTTCGCTGTGCACATGAACTGTCTCGCCGGTTTCGTTATGAATTGGCCGTGCACTAGGAGGCGCGGTCACCATCTTCTCGAGTAACCTAGTAGGACATGAGTGAAGCATGCTCAAATAGAGCCTACGCTAAGTCAAAGGATAAATCCATTAAAGTGAGCCGATTATAAATCCCATTATATTGAGACGGTAAAAGGCAGGAGTACTGTCTCTCTAACAAGGGAGACCCTTCAGGTCATGGTGAGCTTTCTCAAAAAGGTTTTTTGCATTTTATAGGGTCACATACATGAAGTAAAAAACCGCTCTCAAATTTGGCTAAATGGTTTTGGGAGTCCCAGAAAATGAGTGACAAAAGTTGCTTAGGAAGAAGCAATTTTGACCGTTTGCTGCATTGCTTTCCAGCTGCGGCGTTCCGTATATTCATATCAGAAGACTGTCTCCGAACCTACGCCAAAACCACTCCGAGCTGGTTCAAAAATGTAGAATCGCCCATGGTAGCTGCTAAACGAAGCAAAGAAAAGTGATAGGGGATGCAACTGTTAGAACGATCGCAGTGGTTGGATGGCCGAATGGATAGGCTGGGCTGGTATTGGCACGGTGACGACGTTTTTGCTTTTGCATTTTCTTAATTTTCTTTGTCCAGCGCCATACTATTTGCGCACATGCAAAATGACTGCAATTTTCGTCGCTGGTGCATGAAAGTGACCTCATTTGCAAGCTTTCAGTGGTTTACGTATTTGGACCCTTCGGAGCCCCTAGCACGCGTGCCAGCCCTTTTCCTGCGAAAATAGTGCGATATTCGTGCTCGGGAGACTTAATCAGCCCTAGATACAAAATACTATCCAGATTGAAATTGACCCAAACTCGAAACTGTGGGGTGTGCAAGGGCACACAGTCACTGGTCTACTCGTACAAACGAACAACTAGGAGCATTACTCAAATTCAATGGAACATGTGTAGAACCAACGCATCCCAAGTGGACTGCACCTAGCGACACCATGCGAAAGCAAAAGATAGCAAATATTTCCTTATATCGGCTACCGACCACCTTTCGTTGAATGCTCCTTACTATGGCAGTGGTAGTACTATTGGTCTTCCAATTTTCCGAGTTTGAGTCCAAATCAGGATTAGGCTGAAAACTTGTCACCTAGGGAAGTTCGACCCCCTGAGCATGAATATCACACGCACTTTGCAAGAAAACGCCTAGTTCCCCTGTTATGAGCGTTGGCAGGTCCAAACAAATCATTCGCTTAGTACGCAAAAGTAGTGAAGACAGTGGTTCCCTGGTATATAAATATTGATTTTGCACACATTTTGCACGTGTGGTCATAAATGAGTACAAATGGATGGAAACTAGAAACATGCAAAAATTGTCCTCAGTGGGGATCGAACCATCAACTATTTTCTGGGCTTTCAAAACCATTTAGTCGAATTTGAGACAGGTTTTTTGCTCCATGCATGTGACCCTATAAAATGAAAAACCGTTTTGAAAAAGCTCACCATGACCTGATGGGCCTTCCTTGTTAGGGCTCAATTAGGGGCAACCCCGGACCGCCTCCCATGTACTTCGCAGTCGTAAGAATGCAAGCTTTTGGCTGGACCGATTGCAGGAAACCAAGTGCACTATACAGAACGCTCCCACACTTGTGCAAGAAATGGCTGCATGGATACAGAGGTATGAATCAGTCCAGCACAGCAGAAACAGGGAGTCCATCTCCTGAAACCTCCTGCGTTCATCTTCCGTTTCAGGGCAAGTACATGGTGGCTTTTAGTCCGCGATTAGCCCCATATCCGCCACCTGGGGTTGCGCTACGTAGCCTTGCCACCTACCGGCTCGAGATCTTTCAGCGAGAGAGGTCCTTCGGCGAAGGAGATCCGTGCTCATTGTCAGTATTGCCCTCCAGAATGCTCCAAATACCACTATTCAGTCACTCAAAACTATTATGACAATGAAAAGTGCTACACATTCCTAAAAATCCTTGAAAGGTATGAAAGATACATAAAAGCTCCTGCATAAAAGAGACTGATCTTAATCACTTGAAGAAGAAATAAAATAGAGCGAAGACATCCATGGACTATACGAGAAGATGAACTCATCAGCACAGTGCTCATAATTTACGATGAGCTTGGAAGTCAAAAAATAGGAAAAAATATCAGCAGATTGCTTTACGCCCTTGTTGGATAATCAGCGTTTGATAACAACCTGGAATTGCTTCTGTATGCCCCCATCGTTAGTCTTCTCTTTGCACATACGTTCATAGCCATAGAAGACTCCGGAAACGGTTAGCATGCCTCATTATCATATTTCTTTTGAAAGGCTGAATTGATAATGCAGAAGAGACGACTCAATAATAATGGACGTTAATGTGGCAATAAAAACATGGAACACAGAGCACTTTGAAATCCCATTTGCGCGCCATTTTTAACATAATCTGCATGCATAAATAATTATCGCTTTTTATCATTATAACCATTTGAGAAGCAACTTATGACACGAATTCGGTAAAAGCATATTTGAATACAGCGGGTGATAATCGAAAGACTTTAGAACGCATTCCTGACAATGATACAATCATATAAAAGTCGCCATGAACACAATGTCTATGTCTGCCTACTCACTGCATCGTTCGAAAGTCTTAAGCTCACCTTTTTCAGAAATACAATGAGAGCTCTATCCGCCTGGTGTGTCCTACTTGTGGTATGTCGTTTTCCGTTCTATTTGAATAATACCGTTGTGGCCAATACACAGTCAAGCTTTTCTCGCGAATATAGCAGTCTACTGACTCCCCAGTCGTAAGCTAAGGATCATACGCAGGAAGAACGCCAGTCAATGGCGATCTCTGAGTTTTCTTGAAATCTAGCTTGACTCACTGTACACCACTTGCAAGTCCGCTTGCAAAACAGCCTTTTCGACCTGTATTGTGTGACACTACTTACAGCCTTACAAAAGCGTGATGGCACCTGGTTGCTTGAAGCCGATAGTGCCACTGCTCAGATTCAGAGGCTCAGTGCAGTTGCCACTTGCAGCCAAGGAGCTCATGTATGCGTGATGCGCCAATATGAAACGGCCAATCTCTGCAACCTTATGGCGCCGGAACTGAATAATCGAGGATTTAGTGGGATTTTCTGACGGCACTTATGAGCCATGACCGACATTGTTACGACTGTGTGATTTTTACATAAATTTCAGGCTTGCTCTTTGATGACAATCGGATCAGCTTGGAGGAGTGGAGGAAAAAAGAAATAGAATCTATAAAAAATGATAACCCATGAATAAAATCGGTTGTTGCCAGCCATTACGTAATGCAGCCGAACTATGTGGCAAAAAGCTACCATAATATAGTACATGAAGAACGAAAATTTTAACACTGAGATAACGTCGAGGGAGGCTGCTATAAACGGGTAGATTTCCCCCTGACTGTCTAACATGAACAAATGGCTACCGATTATACGAAGAGTAACGTCAATCCATGCGGGTTTTTCAGTGATGTCGGGATAGGTGCGCATGAAAATCCAATTGTTCCTTAAAGATTTATTTAGAGAAGGCTGTATTCAAAATCACTACAATGAATACTGCAAAGAAGAACATTGTAACGATTACTGACTGCTAAAATCACAGGGTTTTTTTTAAGGAAAACCAACGGAAAAATAATAATCAAAGAAATAAAACGTAACTTGCAATTTTTGATTTTTGATAACTGCTGTTTACCGCCGCAGCTCCGACCCGAAAGTTACTACAAGGATGCTGAGTTATGGGCAGAAGCTTCGGTGCCGGACGGGATTCGAACCCGCACTTCATCCTTTCCGGGGATATGTGCTAATCCATTACACTACCGACACCTCTTTCACCTTAACTCAGCTTTTGAATGGTATATTTACCATAGCTTATCAGCACTCACACGTATAACGTGTTGAGCCGGTTGGCCAATATCGGCATGCCGATAGCACATATCCCCGTAAAGGATGAAGTGCGGGTTCGAGTCCCGTGCGACACCGAAGCTTTTGCCCATAACTCAGCATCCTTGTAGCAACTTACAATTTTTGAGTTTTCTGAAAGATTTTTTGGAGTCTCACGCCGTGTTGAATAGACTTTCATATCGACATCGGAACAGATTTATAGAAAATAAATAAAATTTGAATGGGAATGGGACAATTGTTGCAAAAAGCTTGAAATACTGAATTACTGATTATTATTTTGTAAAAAAAATTTGTGCAACGACTTCTTTTTAATTTGAAAATTTGGCACTATTTACCCAAAGCTACCCCACTGCCTTTTTAGGCGATGCAGTCAAAGAGGCGCCTATGGCGCAGGCGCCAAGCGGTTTCGCGTCAAACGAATGTCATATTCGTGTTCTACGGGTCGAAATACCCCCTGGGACAAATTTTGAGCGAGTTTGGTAATTTACCCCATTTTGGCGCCGGCGCCTATGGCGCTGGCGCCAAGCGGTTTCGCGTCAAACGAATGTCATATTCGTGTTCTACGGGTCGAATTACCCCTGGGTACAAGTTTGCAGCTAAATCGAAAGGTTTATCAAAAATCACCTCTTTGACTGCATCGCCTAAAAAGGCAGTGGGGTAGCTTTGGGTAAATAGTGCCGAAAATTTTGTTATTATATTCACTTATTCTGATATACCTTACTACTTGAAGATGAAAAAGAAACTGAAAAAGCGAATTACCAAAGGAAGAAAAATAAAATAAAAGCTCGCTGTGCTAATAAATACCATGGCCTCGTTGTTTGCGTTAAATCTCAGACGACATTCGTGTGGAAGGAGCAAATTTCCAGAAAATCGTCACTTTTGTCAATGATTGGAATAAATAAACCATTAACTTGCACCGAACTTTCTGGCATTTCCCAGGAAATAGCAAAATCAAGTAGCGCAAAATCATCTTGCAATGTAATAAAAAGCATCACCTGCAGCAGGCATAACTGTTTTGATGCGCAAAGAGAATTTTTTTTTCAAAATTTTCAAAAAAGGGGAGCTGTTACCATCCAACACGGCTGCCACTGCCGATCTCTTCCGCAGGCAACTGGACACCGTAGCTGCAAAACTTACGGGAAAAATGGACCAAGTCTTCTTCCTCCACGACTACGCTCGCCCACAGTGGCAAAGTTGACATGACAAAAGATCCAGGACCTTGGTTGGACGAAGCTCCCCCACCCACCGTATTCTAAGGAGATGGCCCCAACTGACTACCACCTATTCCGATCTCTGACCCACTTCCTCGACGGACGGCAGTTCAAAGATGACTATGATCGTAAAATCGGCCTCCAGACTTTCTTCGATCAGAAATTCCCAGAGTTCTACACGCAAGGCATCTATTATCTCCCTATTCGCTGGCAATATATTGTTGATTATAATGGTACATATTTTGTTGACTGAAGTTAGACACAGATGAAGAAAAATAAACTTGAAATTTTTCGTCAATGTGTAACAGAAATTGTGGTTCGACCTAATAATTAGCACTCGGGTCAATCAGTCGGGCGGGGGAAGGGGGACAAGCAATTTCTCAGCAACGTCGAAGCTCCTTCCCCCTTTTTTCGTCTCTCCCCTACTTTAATTGATCCTAGCACCCTTCGTTTCCTGAAATACGCCATGCATGCGACGTACATTGACACTCGCAGAGTTTTAGAATAGGGAGAACTGCCCGGTTTCTTGCCAAAAAATATTTCCGTACTACAAATGTACCATCAAATTGATTACATCAGCTGAATGCTAACTGATTGGAATTCACTTTCATTTTCGCGGTATCAAGTGGCAGTGAGCCCACAAGGTTTCTTCGAGTGTGGCAAAACCGAGAGTAATTTTGATTAAATCTTTATAGTTCTGAATTTATGTCTCGTAGTGGAACACAAGCAAATACAGCATGACTATATGGGTAACAAAGAAACTCATCTTTCCGCGCACAATTCCTTCAAGACATGTGGTTTGAAATATCAAATAAATAAATAAATAAATCACAAGTATTACATAGCTCAAATCCCACGTCGTTAAGAAAGTACAACGCTTGAAAATTTCGCAAGCTTCTGAAATCACCCAATACAAGATATCATTCCAACAAATATCCAGTAGTACATCACCTGTTGAGACAAAAATGAAATGAGAAGAAGTAGTGCAAGCACAGTGAATTTTACAAAGTCAGCCGCCTCGTTCTCACACCGAATCTCAAAATGCAAAATTACAGAAACCAGTACAGTGACCCGTTCAGCATTACCATAACCTGTGTTCAATCACGCGATTCCTCTATAGTATTTGTTGCTTCGAGTTTTCGTAATAGTGTAGCCGTGACTGCTCCAGCTATTTTCCGCTGTTGGTCCGACGAGTCGACATCGTCTGCACACATTGTTGACCACTCAATCCAGCCACGTACGACGTTACCGAACAGCTCGAAAAACACCTTAAAGTTAGCAGGAATCAGGTTCATTCGTGGACTCTGTCATTCTCGAAGTTTGCAATCACTATCGCGACCTTCCGACATGAAAAACGTTACGGAAATGACAGGTCAGCGTAGTAACAGCTTTTTACAAGGGCGCAGAATACAGTCAATATCCAGTGACGCCTACCTGCTTCGTTGTGAATTGGGCACGCGCTGAGGAGTCCGACTGTAGCCTCTTGTCAGCTGACCTACTTCAAGCCTCCTGTCACACACCCGGTGTCCAAACGCGCACGTAATGTCAGCGATAGTAACGACCCTTCTCACACTCACCCCATCAGGAACCGCCAATGTTATAGAAAAGTATGCAAAGAGAACCGAAGATCGAACGAAAGCATCTGGGTGGAACTTCAAAGGTGCCACAACGTCAGCCAATGAGCTAAAACGATTCGAAGATCTAATCAGTCATAACAAGTCGACTGTCACTCAGGCCGTCGTAAGACTTCGCGGTTTTGCGGCGTCTCACTGTTGCACGCGATACTGCGACCTTGAGGTCTAGTATTGACGCAAAGTCGCGACACCGCAGAATCGCAAAATCTCGAAGACGGCGTACTCAGAATAAACTAACGTAGCCATCTTCACCACAGTCGGAGCATTCGCTGCCTTTTGAAGGATATCGCTTACGCAGTATATCAACCGAGCTAGAAAAGGAGAGTCTCGACCCTGTAAATAAAAGCTCGACTCTGAAGTATTTTGCCTAGAATAAGAATATAGGGGGAAAAATCAAATCTTCGGAATCGATCATCTCACGCCTTTTCAAAGATGCACATTTTTCTGATATAAACCGATAGCTTGACAAGGTAAAAAGACTGAAAAAAATCGAGAGATTTACAATTCGGCAGTTTAGCATCGAAGAGTAGTTTGGATAAGTATCGACTAGTAAAGCAAGGTTGTGTAGCCTTGTGTCGAATTTTCGCTTTGCGGCGCGCACTCGGGGCGCTATCAACATGACTTGCTGCGGTCGGTAGGATTGCACTCAGGGCGCAAGAGGCTGGTACCATGGAAAACCTTTGAATAAATAGCTTTTTATCTCATCATTATTTGGAAACAATATTTTTTGTACTCTAAGAAGGCAGAATAAATCAAGAAATAATTGATTCCGACGCAAAACTTGAGTGAGTGTGCACGCAATGTACGCAAACACACGCGAAGAAATCTTCTGCGCCGCTCACCGCGCGAAAATCCGACATAAAGCTACACACGAGCGACAGTCGCCTAGTCGCCTGATCGTCAAAATTGCGAAATTTAAACCCTTTGATGAGTGCATGGACTGCTGAAAGCTAATTCTTAAAATCATGTTATCATCCGTTATCATCCGAAAAGACTTTAGTTCTGCATTTAGGTAGAAGTCAGCCCGGTTGCAATTACCATATCGGTGACGTCGAGCTCAGTAGAGTTGACGAAGTTAAGGACTTGGGTTTTATGATTGATAGGAATCCCCGCTTCGATTCCCATTGTAGTTACATTGCCAACAAAGCAGAATCCAGACTCTTCCAACTGCTCAGGAGTTTGTATACCAGAGATCCTGGCCTCCTCATTAGGGCCTACAAATGTTTCATTCGTCCTATCCTGGAGTACGGCACAACTATTTTTTATCCGCAAAGCAAAAAGTCTACCTTGAGATTGGAATCAATTCAGAATAGTTTTACCAGAAAGGTACTAATTCGGACCTTAGGTTTTAATTACAACGCCATACCAAGGGGAGTCGTTAGAAATAAAATGCTAGGCGTGGAGTCTCTTCATTGCAGGCGAAAGAAATTCGATATTTTGACTGCTTTCAAAATAATCACAGGGAAGATGTCGGTCGATATGCAAGGATCTTTCACCCTTCTACCGTCTATCACTAGAGGACAGAATCTGAAGCCATTCCTCCCGAGGGCTAGGTCCTCCATTAGAGCCAAATTCTTTACTGTGCGGGCTTTTTCTGAGTTCCTTAAGTTTAGCAAAAAGTATCCGCTGGCTAGTAGCGTAGCGCAGTTGAATAGAAAGATGCACGAGTACTACGCTTAGGTCTCCATACACACTTCCTTTCCTTATATAATCTTTCACAATTCTGTTCGTTGTAGCTGTTGAAGTTGTTGGTTTTTTTTTTGTTTTTTCTTTGTATGCTTGCTCTGAGTTTGTGCACACAAGTTCGCTTGTGTAATAAAGTTCGCTAAATACTAAATGTAAAAGAGTATAGAGACGCAATTATATTTTGCAAGCAATGTGCAAATACGGCAAAATCGCCGACATAGGATCATAAATTTGCAAAATCACACTGCGATGCATGAAGTACATGGGGTGTTTGTCAGTGGATCGTTGCGAGCGGTAAAAAGCAGCTTCAAAAAAAAATTGGGAAAAAAGTATTGGAAATGCTTACTTAAACGAGAATGCGCTGCGCAGCACGTAAGGCAGGGCATAAGGCGACGTTCACACTATGCGCTAGCAAGGCGTGACTGCGTTCACAAGTCATAACCAGCTATTTCGCAAGGTATGACTGCGACCTATACCTACGATATAAAAGAAGAGAACAAAATTTGAACCAAACCTTCAATTCCAGATGTTCCTCTGTTTCAGTTCTTAGTAGAGGGTAAAAGAACAAAGTCGCAACTGGAGCAAATCGACTTGGGGCCGTAACCTCAGGCTTTTTCTCGCTCGTGAATCGTCGTGTATGGGAACGTATCCGCTCCTCCACCACTGCTCTCCAGTCATCAAGCTGAGAAGGACAAACACATCAACAACTTTTCACAACGAGTGCGAATGAGAAACTGAAGTTGACGTACTTGCACCTCTTCCTTGTCGTTTTTCTTTGTAATTTCCACAATCTTTTTAGCAGCCGGTTGCGATGGAAATTCCGACAGCTCTTTTGTAGCAGCCGCAAAACACTCCAAAATTAAATAACTGAACAAACCAAATTGGGTACCAATGAAGAAAATGAACAGCAGAGAACTACTAGCAGTTGCTCCACCGAAGCTATCTTGGCAGAAGAGGCTGTTTTCACTCCCCTTAGTGTGTGACGGATGTAGGTTGTACCAGACAATCCCGCCCCATGCAACAAAAGACCATATCTCCCACAAATTAGTACCTTTCCCACTCTAAACATATTTTCTGAAGTCGCCTTTATACTTTACAGTGCCGGAGGCAGGGCGAGGCTGCGTATCTCTGCGTCTCCGCTCATGACATCCTGTCTCGTTGCCTGCATCGTCTCTGCATCTCTCCCGTGCAGCTCTGCCTTGCTGCATGCAAACGCAGCCACGCCCTGCCGGCGCAGAGTATGAGGGCGGCCTAGTGAATCACCCTGGACAAAGCGGAAAGATAAGGCTAGCTGCATGTCCTGAGCTCGGGTTAAGGTTCTCCTGTCGCTCTTGGAGTGTGAATGGAGCTATCCGTACAGATCAAGGCATAAACAAGCATTATTGGAGATTATGAGAATACCCAACAGTACCGCCCAATTGACAACGCGACCTCTGTCTGCCAGTCAAACGCTCCACTTTATAAAAGACGAAGGGCCAGTAGACAATCGTTGAACTAACCGATGAAAAAACGAGCAGTTCCGAGAGAAAACCATATCACCTAGCTTTGGAGCAATTTCGGGACGCATCACCAAACACGATATGAGGCATTGTTTACGGACGTTCTGAATGCTTTCAATTAATGCAGGCTTCTCCGGAAATTACGTGTATCGTGCTCAAAGGCACCAGGAGGGATAGGAAGAAAGTGAGAACTGGGAATACATGTTCTCTGAAAACAACCTTCCACTTCAGAGCAGTAGATGTGTGGTGGAAGACGCATTGAAAAAGAGCGCAGCTCCGGGTCTTATAACGACCCCGCAGCAACGTTGTTCTGCAGTTCGTCAGCCGGGTGAGTTGCCGGCGAGGGCGACACAACGTTCGCGGTCGGCTGTTTTAGCATCTAGCCCGTCTGTGGTTTACTCCCGGCTAGTGATGCAGAGGAGCGTGAGAGAGAAAAGGGGTTTTTGAAGTCTTATTCCTTATTTTCCTTTTTTTCGGTTTTTTTCTCCGTTTCATTCCGTTTCCACAGTCGGCCAAAAATACCGCTCACGGCGTCTTTAAAGGCGGCAATAACGATAAGTGGTTTACTGGAAGGGAAATATGCTGAAGAGGAGAGTAAGATTTTGAAAAATAGTGTGTGTGAAGCAATTTGCGGTGAACTACGCTTTCTAAACTCCTAAGGTCCCTTCTTCGTGCTCATAACCAACGCGCCATCTGACTGCATATCACGTATCACAGGTCCGCAGGCTACGATCGATACTCACAGAAGCAGCACGCAGCGAAACTCGTCCATGCAAAACGCAACGGGAAAACTATTCGGATACTCAGCCATGTCATTTCATTTACTTTTGCTGCCACTACAAATCACACCTACTTTCAGTTTCAATTAATGACTGTCCTATTGCTCCTGTTGCCTTTGACCACAGCATGGATAATCATGTGCTTCATATGAAATAGTTTTTCAAGAAAGCGATTACCTCGAAATCTTTCGTTGAGAACTTATCTTCTAGGTATACTAATTTCTTCGCCAAACTGCTGGCAATATCAACGAATCCGATAGCTTTTCTTCTGATCATCTCATTCAAGGCAAAAAATGCCGCTTCAAATACCTGCAATAACTCATATGAATACATTGAACACATCTAAAATGGATGAAAAAGACATACTTCATATTTCTCCTTCTCACTTAACTGCTCATAACAATCACGTATATAGTATGGTGCGGTGGCCTTCCTCTCGGGTTCAGCACCATCAGGAACCTGGAAAAGCGAGACTTCACTGAAGAGTTTCACATCTAGTATGAGACACTTTCGAAATGAACATACAACTTCGAAATTCTTTTCACTTTCCGGCACTTCGTAGGCTGGAAAATCGTCCTCATCATCACTATCGACGGCTTGGTTTCCAGTAACAACACTGGACGACGACGGCAGCTGCACATCGACACACTGAGGAGGAGAAAGGACCTCTTCGCAATTGTCAGAACTAACCAAAGCTTCAGTAACTCCGTCACGAATTCTGAAAGCATCCTTTAAAACAATAGGGTGGATCAGCGTACATCACAAAAAAAACATGGCCATTATTACAGCAGCAAAATTTTGAACTCAAAACAGCGGGGAGTAAGCACGCAGACCGCTCAAGTTGGCGCTGCGACGCGAGGTTTAAATTTCGAGCTGGGATCTTTTCTGGCACTCTCGACTATCATCTCAAACTAGTCCACTGTTGCACCCATGAAAACGTTGCCACAAATTCTTTCTGGGAATCTTTCGCAGGCTTACGGTCGTATAGTTTGCGTCATGATAGCGTTAGTTCAGCACAGCGGCAGAGACCACTCGCGGAATTTATTCATATAATATGATCCATAAACCGGAACGTATCAGCACGCTCCACAGCGTCTAGCGTACTGAAATTAAGGCATTCCTTCGAAGTGCAGCTACAATTGTTACGTTATATTAGGTTGGAACATAATTTCTGTCACACTATGACGAAAAATTTCAAATTTATTTTTCCTAACTTCAGTCAACAAAATATGTACCATTATAATCAACAATATAATGCCAGCGAATAGGGAGATGACAGATGCCTTGCTTATAGAAGTCTGGGGATTTCTGGTCGAAGAAAGTCTGGAGGTCGGTTTTGAGATCATCGTCATCTTTGAGCTGCTGTCCGTCGAGGAAGTGGATCAGAGATGAGAATAGGTGGTAATCAGTTGGGGCCATGTTCGAAGATTACGGTGGGTGGGGGAGCTTCGTCCAACCAAGGTCATGGAACTCTTGACACGCCAACTTTGCCACATGTGGGTGAGCGTTATCGTGGAGGAAGAGGTCTTGGTCCATTTTTCCGGTAAGTTTTGCCGCTCCGGTGTCCAATTGCCTGCAGTAGAGATCGGCAGTGGCTGTCGTGTTGGATGGTAACAGTTTCCTATTTTTTTGAAAATTTTCAAAAAAAAAGTTTTTTTCTCAATGCGATTTTTTGAAATTGTTCCTGTTCCAATTTGAGCCGATCGAGCCATCGGGCTGCCGCCATATGAGAGACAGTACCTGGGTCCATCGACTGGTTAATTTTGTTAGTGGCCTCGCATGCTGAGGAACCGAGGCGGAGTTCGTGAATTTCGCACCTTTCGCGAAATTGCCGTAAATTCACTGCTAGTTGAAGCCGTAGAGAATATGAATGTGCTATTCAGAAGCCCTTTTCAGACGCTTCATATACCCCCCACTACCAAATGCTCCCGAAGCTTCCACAGTTTTCCCCAAGGAAAACAAAAAGTGTGACAGAAATTATGTTCCAACCTAATATTAAAACTGTATAAAAAACTTTCGTACCTACGCATTTCAATCAGCCATGAATCTTCAGCATATTCAAACTCCAATCGTTGTCCGCCCATCCAGCCAGAAAACGCTTCGCCGACGAACATACCCGACTGTCGAATTGTTACGTCTTGAATCATAAGACTTCAAAAAGAGAAAAATTACATTAATTACTGATTTTGATATTTTTGATTTTTGATAGCTGCTGCTTATCACCGCAGCCCGCGATGCGAAAGTTACTACAATGATGCTGAGTTATGGGCAAAAGCTTCGGTGTCGAACGGGACTCGAACCCGCACTTCATCCTTTTGGATGAAAGGATGAAGTGCGGATTCGAGTCCTTTTGGATGAAAAGATGAAGTGCGGGTTCGAGTCCCGTCCGACACCGAAGCTTTTGCCCATAACTCAGCACCCTTGTAGTACATTAATTACGTCTATCACGTGATATAAGGTCCTTGCACTCGAAATGAATAAATCTGTGTAAATAAAAACTATTGCGCAATATGAAAATTCGACGCTTCCAAAGTGCAGGGTTTGAAACAGCAATTTTACAAGGATTTACCAAGTGCGTGCATGGAAGTGTCAGGTTGCATTCACTTTCTACGGTGGAGTATACAGTGCCGTGGCTCGCGACCGCACATTGTGCTCGTGTTACGTTGTTGACGACTGGGTCATGCCATTGCTCGTCAGAGTATAAAAGCAATTTCACAATTTGAAATCTAATAACCTGGATTCGCTAGACGTATTTCCACTCCTTTTATGGCAATATCGAAGAGCTCCCTCCAAATATGCGAGGCACCTATTTCGCTGAAAAAAAGATTGCTCTGAACAATTGAAGTGTCATCTACTCAAGTTTCAGAAATGAGCAACTGCTATGTTAACTGAGACAGAGGTCATTGCCTCGAGGGTGCCGCGCTCCCCGGCCCATCCGCGCTTCGGCGCCGCTCGTCGCATCACGCGACGTGCGCTGGCTCTGCCCTCTGTGGTCGAAGCTGGTATATAAGAGCGGCTGCCAACTGCCAGTTGGTTTTCACCGAGTAACGCCATGATGCTATCCGGGATCTGGGGTGCCGACGCACTCTCAGCACTTGGGTAGCGGAGCGCTGGCATATGAGTTGGGCGCTGTCTACCCCTGCTTCTCGACTGGGAGTAGCCTGTGTTAAAATCCCCATGCGAGACACCGTCGGCCATAACATCAGCCGGATGGGGGTCTACTGCGTATAGCCGACTGTCGGGAGTCGCCTTAGCGGAGGCGACTTTGGGAGTCAGATATGATATGTTGTATTGTTGTGTACTGCGGAATTAATGTGTGCTGTATATCCATGTTGTGCTTTGTTATGTTGCTGTAGTACAGGTTGTCAGAGACGTGACGTTAAGAGCCCGACGGCTATAGGGTATAGTTGGGATAGTCAGCTATAGGTATGCACGGGGCATAGGTAGGGACGGTTGGCTAAGGCATACAATTGTTAGGGCATGGCTAAGGTCGGTGAGACCCTTAGGTCCCCAGGGTGGGTCCCGTCGACCACATCCGTGACCGACGAGGTGTCTCCGGTGAGGCGTCTGGAGGCAAGTAGGGCCTTTTCGGCGCGGGAGGCTTGAGTGCGTTGCACCGCGATGCTAAAGGATGCCTTCGATCCGCAACATGGTGGATCGGGTCGAGAGATCGGACCCGCCTACTCCTAGATTAAGACCCCGGAGCAGTTCGGGACGGCCCACCACACGTCGCCTCCCACTCACTGGTGGGGACATGTGATACTGTAGAATTACTGAGGATTTCGGATGTTTCATGACGCCTATGCCTGCGATTTCATCTCATTTCTGTTCCCTTTTATGCCTCGACTCGATGTACACCTCCAGATTCTTCCTTCCTCAAAATACTCCCCTTTTAGTGTCTGACCCCCAGATGACTTCCACTCTACGATTTCAGCATAGTGCATTCCTTTTCTTATTTCTTATTGTACGGCTGCCTCCTCAATACCACTATACGATATGTTAGATCCGTTCCCTTCGAATTTGTTCTACTGTATTTATTAAATTTTTTCTCAGCCCACAGCTGCATACTAAGCACATTTCCTAGGGGTTTGTAGCGCATCCATGGCAATGCAAGAATTCCTTAATTGATAAGGTTACTCTGGTCTGAGGTATTGGTTTGGTGTGATGTGGTTTACGTCAAGTTGCCGGCTGGTGCTGACATCGCCGGTGGAGCTAGAGGTCTTCTAGAAAGGTTTTCCCCTTCCCATCATTTGAACTATATGCTGTAACTCATATAGTTGTTTATCACTCGCCTACAACACCACATTGAATGATTGCTGGTTTTTCATTCTCGTCCTCATCTCTTGTCCTCAGTCTTTTCTGCCGTTTCTCGCACGTCTCAGCGGTAGTTGCACTTACGAGCTAAGTTGATTGTCAAGAAGCACCACCGAGCCAGTGGGTGGGGTCCGTATTTAGGTTAATGAGGTGCCCAACATGCACCCGCCCTAGAGGTGCAAACCTGCACCCGCCCCTGCCGCGGTTTCGGGCTTAGTTATCTTCTCGGCTTTTAACTTGGCAGAATACATATAATTTCTTCTACCCCGCATAAGATACTACTAACTACTCAGCTAACTATAATCTCTTCTTTCCGGCGAAAGTTGCTATTACCTTGAGCACCGTGTGGTTCAATTGAATAAATAAATACATGAATAGATAAATTTGCTGCCATGCCCATCCTAATTATCTCAAGAACAGGGCCTATTTTACTCCACGTACCTCACACAATTCCTGGGTTGTGTGCTAGTTCACTACTGTGAGCAGCTTCACTTGCATTCCTACTTTCACCATTATGTCCAAGAAAGACTTTCTATCGGCTACCATATTGTGAGAGGGGTTTTCTTTCTGTTTAAAATTTAAGTAAAGTGCGAAATTCTCTCATCTATAGTATTCGAAATGTTTTTGTTCTAAGAGATTTAACTAGTTCCCTGATAATTAATTAGGAGTGGAAAAAATCAATTAGGAGTGCTTCTTGTTTAACTTTTGCCTGCCTCAGTCCTATCTACAGCTTAGTATTTATCAAGGCGCGTCACAGAATTGTACAAGTTGTGCACTTATTATGACATTTTTACCTTTGTTCTCATTACCAAAGTCTTGCAATATGTATTGATCAGCCCTATACCCCTCCTTACAAAATTTTGATTTGTTATGGCTTTGAGGGTTGCTTTTATTTTTTGACCAGAAATTCAAGCGTATGAGCGGTCAAACAGAGGAGCTTTCCCAGTAGGTTTGGCAGGATTGCTGCCAGGGGGTGACTCTCTTAGTTTTTTCCAACTGGAACAACCTGCGCTGAAGGCGCCAAAACTAACACTTCTTGCCGTTTTTGACTTTTATAAACACCATCAGTGCAAGCCCCTATTTTTAGTGAGAGGTATGGCCCTCTTATATATGTATTAGGCATGTTGTATTGGGTCCTTTTTTCTTCTTGAATTTAAAAGAACAATAAATAAAAAAGTAATGCAAATTAAATAAATAAATAAGTACGGAACTCTTATTTGTGAGTAAAGAGTATTAAAGACACCGGAAGGGGTAATTTTTAGTTTACGATAGAACAGTAATAGTTCGGACGAGTTTGAGGGGCCGCCATCGCACAAACTCGCCAATTTGACGCCTTGGCATGGTGCCAAGAGGAGATGTTTCCATATAAAGTTGTTCTTTTCTCTTACTTTTTCTTTTGTTTTTCTTGTATTGTTTCTAGATGTACTTACATGGATCCCAATGTAGTTGGGAAGGGGCACTCCACTGCGCTGGAAGTCAGGTGCTAAAATAAACGTTGGCCCGCGGCCCGTCTCCAACAGCGGACAACTTGGAAAGTCAGTGTGTTGATGCGAATGTGGTGAGAATACACACCACAAGGTCGCGCTTTTGATCCGGGTTTTTTCGCCGATTATCGCTTATAACCTTGTGTGTTCGTTACAAAATGCTCATTTCTTTGCATCTTCCTCTTGTTTCGGACCCCTTCCGGTTTCTTTAAGAAACTGTCTAATCGGGAGGAGGGGTGGTGAGAAAGGGAGAAGGGTACAGAATAACAAGTCTAATACTATTGCATAACTAATCTGTGAGACCTACGTAAGTAGAAAACCAATAGTCAACTAATATATGACTTAGTTTGTTTTCCCTGTAAATCATAGCAGTATATGAAACTGAATCACTACTATTAAATTAAAGGCGTGAAGATACAGGTAAGTAAATGAGTGGTACTATAGTTTGTTGGTCTCAGGCTATTGATTAGAGAACTAATATATTAATACACTCAGACTGAGATCAGTGTGTGTATATAAGAGATCAAACCAGTGCTTATGGTAATATATTAGTTCCCCTTGTTCTACGCATAAACCAAAATGAACTTTACAACTAACTTGGATAAATGGACGATCCAACTATATATAAATACAATCTAAATAATAATGGTGACTAGTGCGTAAATGGTCTGTAGATGATAGATTAGTATCTTGAAATTTAAGTGTAAAAGTGGATAAATATTGAGGATGTTGATCTCGACAAGCAATTATTTTCAAGGCTACAAGTAATGTTAGTCAACCGAGGTCCCAATTATTACTCAAAATAAAGTTGTTAGTACTGATATAACCTTAAATTTCAATCTTCCAGCGGTCTCGCAATTAACATGTATGAAAACCTTATAATTTCCGAGTCACCTACGAAAATAATAGTTCTTGATTATCATAGTGATAAGTTCATTAAGATTTTATGATAAATTTGATTGTAAGACATAAAGCAGAATATGTAAGATGCTGATTTACTTGAAAATAGTATTAAAAAAGCCATTGAAGAGCTGACCCTATCTGGATAAACGTTTCCATGGCTTAGTTCTTTTCAAACTTATTATTATGGTATGCTACTTTCTTTTTGTGCATTTTGTCGTCTTGTATGTAACATGCTATTACACTACTCTCATTATTTCGTTGTTATTTGGTTCCTTAGTATTGGGTTGGGGAATAAGTCCCCGCCGTTTTTTTTAACCCCGTTTTACACACTGTTTCCTTCACCTTTCGACAAAGCTTATATATGTTTTCGATAGAGCTTTTTTTGCTCTACAAAACGCTACTATCTGTTTTTCGATTTCTTCGACTACCCGAAATTTATGAGGTTTGGAAATGATGTAAGCTGAAGGTGAAAATTGGCACTTGCGCACCTCATCTTTCTCGTCTGTCGTCGAGATCAAAAAATGCATGTGTATATGCTTCGATAGAGCTTTTTCAGCTTTACAGAATGGTACTACTTTTTATTCAAATCGCTCAACTTTTTGCTGTTTTTAAGGCTCACAAATGCAGCTTTCGCAAAAGTGTGCACTTTCGTTTTCTTCTCTTCCTCGCCTACCATCGGGATTGAAGAGAATGTGCATATATGCATTCGATAGAGCTCCTTTTGCTCTACAAGACGCTACCATTCTTCTTTTGTTTCCTCTCATATTTTAGCATGTAGGAATAAGTTTTTACCTGTTTTTCAATTCAAAATTGCGTAATGAAATGATTTTTTTTGGTAGAGTGCTCTCTATCATTCAATAGAACTCCTTTCGCTCTACAAGACAGTGTCCATGGTTCCTGTCAGAATTAATTTCTGCCATTTTTTAGAACATTTAAAAGTCGACGGAATCGAGTTTTTCCTACTACATCTGTCGAGAATGCTCGATTTCGTCGACTTTTAAATGTTCTAAAAAATGGCAAAAATTAATTCTGACAGGAACCATGGACACTGTCTTGTAGAGCGAAAAGATCTCTATTGAATGATAGAGAGCACTCTACCAAAAAAAATCATTTCATTACGCAATTTTGAATTGAAAAACAGGTAAAAACTTATTCCTACCTGTTACAATATGAGAGGATACAAAAGAAGAATGGTAGCGTCTTGTAGAGCAAAAAGAGCTCTATCGAATGCATATATGCACATTCTCTTCAATCCCGATGGTAGGCGAGGAAGAGAAGAAAACGAAAGTGCACACTTTTGCGAGTGCTGCATTTGTGAGCCTTAAAAACAGCAAAAAGTTGAGCGATTTGAATAAAAAGTAGTACCATTCTGTAGAGCTGAAAAAGCTCTATCGAAGCATATACACATGCATTTTTTGATCTCGATGGCAGACGAGAAAGATGGGGTGCGCAAGTGCCAATTTTTCACCTTCAGCTTACATCATTTCCAAACCTCATAAATTTCAGGTAGTCGAAGAAATCGAAAAACAGATACCAGCGTTTCGTAGAGCAAAAAAAGCTCTATCAAAAACATATATAAGCTTTGTCGAAAGATGAAGGAAACAGTGTGAAAAACGGGAATTAAAAAAACGGCGGGGACTGATTCCCCAACCCAATAATTGTTAATTTGTGCGTATATAGTTTTTTTGAGTGTATTGTATTCTTATTCGTTTCTTAGTCTAAGGCTCTTTTGCGTAAGCGAGATATGTTGTAAATACTGTATATATTAGGTAGTCTAAAAAGTCTTTTCGTGTTTTTAAATACCGCTTTTTCCCCCAAAACTGCTTTCCACAAAATATCTTCGGTACATATATATGTAGTACAAGTCCACACGCATCTATAGGTATTGTTGTCTTCCATCTCCCGTATAACCCTTTTCGGCAGAATAAAAATATCAAAAGTCACACCAATTTCAATTCCAATTTTTTTTCTTTGAATGGCGTTATGTTATACAGGGAAAGGAAAAGGTGATAATCCGATGGAGCAAAATCAGAGCTATAAGGCAGCAACTTTTATCCAAGCTCGAGAATTTTTTAAAAGAAAAAATTAAAAAAATTTTTTTACTACTAGTGAAAAAATGACTCGCCAAAAAATTCTCGAGCTTGGATAAAAGTTGCTGCCCCATCCACCTTATAGCCCTCATCTTGCTCCATCGAATTATCACCTTTTCCTTTCCCTGTCTAACGCCATTCAAAGAAAAATTTTTTTATAATTTTTGTATTGAGAATAAGGTTGACCGTTGATATGTTTATTTTGCCGAAAAGGGTTATCCGGGAGACGGAAGACAATAATACCTATAAATGCGTGTGGACTTGTACTACATGTGTATGTACAGAAGATATTGCTGGAAAGCAGTTTGGAGGGAAAAAGCGGTATTTGAAAATACGAAAAAACTTGTTAGACTACCCAATATTATTACGTACTTAATTGGACGCTTATAGGATCGATGTAGCGCCGTGTGTTGGTGTTGCTTCAACTTTCTTGAAGGTACGTTCATCCATAGAGTAAATGTCGTTATTGCTAATCTTAGGAAAGACAAAGTTACAGGTGACTGCTACTACTTGTATGGTATTACCTAGTGTTTTTATCGAATTTTTGTAGTTACTTCAATCTAGTATATGTTCTGCACAAATTCGTGGTATATGTAGCACTTTCTGCAGAGCACCTGCTGTATTTTTGAGGTCCTAAAAAAACGAGATGTAATACTTGCTTGGGTATTTTAAGTTCCCCCTCTGTGTTTTATTTGCATACCTACAGCTGACTATCCCAATTATACTATAGCCATCGGGCCCTGAACGTCACGTCATTGACAACCTGCACTACAGCAACCATAACATAACAAAGTACAACATGGATGTACAACACACATTTATAACGTCATACACAACAATACAACATATCATACCTGACTCCCAAAGTCGCCTCCGCTGGGTGACTCCCGACAGTCGGCTATACGCAGTAGACCCCCATCCGGCTGATGTTACGTAGCCATATGGCCAACGGTGTCTCGCATGGGGATTTAACACAGGCTGCTCCCAGTCGGGAAGCAGGGGTAGACACCGGCCAACTCATGTGCCAGCGCTCCGCTATCCGAGAGCTGAGAGTGCGTCGGCACCCCAGATCCCGGATAGCATCATGGCATTACTCGGTGAAAACCAACTGGCAGTTGGCAGCCGCCCTTATATACCGGCTTCGACCACAAAGGGCAGAGCCAGCGCGCGTCGCGTGATGCGACGAGCGGCGCCGAAGCGCGGATGGGCCGGGGAGCGCGGCACCCTCGAGGCATCGTCGCGGCGATCCGCGACACTCCCAAGGCGAGCAAAGGAATCGCCACAGGGAGGCCAGGACGACGATGCCCCCAGCGTAAGGTAAAGCACCGGCACCCAGAATTAAGGTCATCTCAGAAAAACACCCTAAAGCGACTGCCGGGTCGACTCCCTTCACACTTTTCTCCCTACAGGCGACTTACTACCCCTCTCACTCAGAGTATGATACAAGCCGGCATCTTAAGGGTGACCGACCGAAACAACGCACTATGTATCACCTACATGACATAGCTCACAAAGGTATCGAAGACACATGGCCCTAAGGGCACCCGAAAAACAAGGGAGCTTTAAGGGCATCCGAAAAAAGAGGCTACATCATGAGGCAAAACTACGCACTGGAAAACCCCACAGCGAAAAATGAACCGATAACAATGAGCGCCTTAAGGGCCACTCAAGACTAAGTAATGGAAGTGCCTTAAGGGCGACTCCAAAAAAGAATGAAATGTACACGAGGCGCCTTAAAAGCCATTTCAAAAAGGAAGAAGAATGTCGAACAGTTGTCGTCATAATTCGCCGCCAGCATTGTCGCCAACCAACTCAACTTCTCACTCCACGGGACGTCGCCGCACTGCCAGATCTTGAATCACGAGCCAACACCGCCATCATCTTATCGCGCCACACCGCCAATACCGTAACGAACGTCACCATCATCTCAACACTTCACACCGCCAACACCGCCATAATGTCGAGCTTCGAACCACGACGCATCAGAGAATAGCATCATCAACCAGCGAATCCACCATACTCGTCCGCGTTCACCAGCTAGCTCGACCACCAGAGTCCATCGACGCCACCGGCCATTGACGTCGATCCCCTCTGGCCTCACTTACCCATCTTTGAGTGGATTGTATGACGGCACCTGAAACGAGTGGGGCGCATACCCGAAGGTATGCTAAACAGCTACGACGTAAAGCCACAGACATAAGAAACCGAAACAAGTAGAAAATAGATGTTAACTTACCTGTGGTTACTTAAAGACATCATTAGGGGTAAGGCGGTAATGAAGAAATCCCTACAAGAAGTCACTCACATGGTAGTCCTGGGCCTAGAAAGGCTATCTGTAGCGAAATCCCGGTGAAAAGGCGCCTGTCCGAGGTGTAGAACGCCACGAAAAGGCGCAACCATGCAGCGGTTCCGCCTCTTCGACACAGCGATTCCGCCTCTCGATGACGTAATTCCCGATTGACTGGGGTGAGAGCGGTCAGGGAGATGAGGCAAGATCGAAGGTTTTGCGGCGGGCTTTCGCAGTTTTAGCTTGAAGCTCACTCCAAACAATAGATGCTGTCATAATTCCAAGCATTCCCTTGTGTTTACTTGGCAACATGCCAATGAAAAACTAGATCAGATTACCCGCGTATTGACGGGAAGGTCGTCCACGCCTAAAACCAACGGTGGGAAGGGGGTCCCATTTCTCGGGTTTTTGGCCATTTCCATCCGTTTTTTCTCCACTGTTCTGTTACTAGACATCTCGGCTTCCATATGCACTACTTCTTTTACTTTTCGTCCGACTTTCCCCTAATGATGCCTTTAACTGTGCGCACGTATTAACGGGGGGTTGTTACTACCAGCACGTATTAGTGGGGATTAGACTACTACCCACAACGTATTAGGGGGGATGAGACCACTACCCTCGGCGCATTGATGTCATTAAAACCTACCTGTCGACCCTGAGGGGTCGGCAACGTATTACTCGGTCCTCTCTGCGTCCTCCTTCCAGGTTGTCTTGATCGTTCGCGTGGTCGGTGTTGATGTTGTCCTGGAGGAACCGGTATAACGAGGCTTCCGCCGCGTTCTTGCAGAAACGCGGGGCAGTAGATGCAATATCATTTATGGCGAATGCGTTCTGAATGCAGATGGCTTGGTGATGTGTGGGTTCACCACAAATCCCACATCCATGGGCACGAACACATTTTCTATAATGACGACGTAGACAAATCGAACAAATCTAATTCTCGACTAAAAGGTCTACGCGCATATTAAGGTGTTTTCGCACATGGCATTTCGCCGAATAGTGAACTTTTGATGAACAGAAGACACAAGGTGGCTGTCGCGATCGTGGAACCGTTCGAGGCGGTGCCAGAGGCAGACCTCGTCTTCTAATCGGTGGAATGTCTGGCGATTCGAAAGTATCATCGGGACTCTGCACCATTGGTGAGTCCTCGTAACGACCCCTCTGTACATCTCCATACCAGTGACGACTAGTTCCAATACTTCGCTTGCGATTCTTTCGGCGTCGTCGGCTTTGAGATCTGGATCCCAGGTGGGATCCAGCCTCCCAACTCACGAAAAGATGCTGCGCAGGAGGAGGTGGGCTAGGTGACCGGCAGTGCACGGAGAGTTGAGAGGATGTCCCCGGGTGTGTACTCCCAGAACGCATTATCGTCGGGGGAGGTTCTCTGTAAGGCGAGAACCCCCCTGACTTGAACTTCGGTTTGGAATCCGAAGACGTAGTAGAAGCAGGCGGCTTGACTTGTTCAACAAGTCTAGTCGCTTGCCCACACGATGGCTTCCTGAATTCTCTAACTGCATTACCATCAAACTCAGATACATGATAATCCCTCCACCATTGAAGGGTATTCATGTATGTGAGTATTGATGTAGAGAAGTCTCCAGGGGATTGTGCCTGTCACTCAACCACGAAATTCCTCGCCAGCGGATCTCCATCACCAAGCGCAGCCAAATGACTGACTTGGAGGGCTTTCAGAGAGCGAATGAATCGAATGAATAGAGGGAATCGCATGAGATGAGCGGAGACTGCTGGAGCACGCATTAAAAGAGTATTGATCCTAGCACTACTAAGACCATACTCACGGAATATACGCTCTACAGTTATACGCCGTGACTAAGGTTCAGCCATGTAAGGAAGAATTTCTTCCTGAAGAGCGTCCCTGTGCACGGATGTAGCTGTGAGATTGTGCATCAACTCATTTATCCATACAGCAAGGACGGCAAAGCTTGCCGCCCACGGTTCTACCTGCCTCAGGATAAGTGAGAGCTCCCCAACCAGCAGGACGGCATTATCGAGCGTAGCACGTAATAGCTGAAAAGATTGTATGATAGGTACTAGGCCTTGGAGTGCCATGCCCTCGACAAAATCTACCGTAAGCATGTGCACATGCGGGCCCTCATCGCGAGACGTAATAAACTTGACAGTGTGGAGCTGCATGGCCGTGAGTTCCTCTACTGTATGCAAGTTGACGAAAAATGGGCTGTTAGCGGATGCTGGTGGCAGAGGCCCCACGTCCTGCAGCGAAAGATTCGATTGCACTGGTGCGCCTAAACCACCATTCCGTAACAACGCAACAGAAATGTCTGATTGCAACTCTGCTACGTCCTTCTTATGCTGATCATAAGCGTGGCGCATGGCAGTTGCGACATTACGTAATAGTTCTTTATACTCCCGCATGGTTTGCTAACGCGGATCGAACGTAAGTTCGAGCGGCGCAGCATCCTCAGGCATATTGGAAGATGCATTAGTGACTATTGGTTCACCTTCCCTCGGCCCTTGAGCCTGATGTTGTTCAGCTTGGGGCTTAACGAAAGGTGTACGAATAGTCTTAGAACGTATTACCGAGTAGGCTGGCACATCAGGAGACTGTCCCGATGCGGCAGCACTCGTAGACGTAATAGTGGCCTGAGGCGTATCGACTTTCATGTCGATATCCTCTGCTGATGACGACTGCGCAGGGTGGACAGTCTGGCTGCGCTCTAGTGGACGAGGCGAAGTCTCATCCTGCGGCATCCAGGCCGTTCTCCCTTTTCGCGCCTTGCCAACTTGTTTTTCGCTCGATGGCTGCCTCTCCAATTGATGCTAGGAGCTGTGCCAGCAATCGAACGAACAACATCATTATCGCTTATGTCTCATTCCGAATCCCGAGTGGTTACCACTACCGCACCTCCGGTGCAGGTAGTGGTAACCACTCGGGATTCG